>CM064561.1:17211130-17241130 GCA_032716605.1 Paralithodes platypus | reverse complement strand
AAACTTTAATGGGGAGTCACCGGCCTTTTCTTATCTTTCTCTCCTTTTCTCTCTTTCCCTGGCTTGTATCCATTCGGCTCCATTCAGCCAACTGTTTTAAGACGTTTATCCCCATCCAGGTGTCGATTTTTTCCTTGCGAGCGATAGCGTGCCAGCATTGTATGGAGAAATCCGGCTTCGCAGGAGACATTTTTCTATAGAAAAATGTACAAATTTAGCTTGCTCTCAAAACAAAAACATATATATGCTCGCTCGCTTCCGCTCGCCAGAAAAATATTGACACCTGGATGGGGGTAACATTTTTAAAACAGTAGGCTGAATGGGGCCGAATGGATACAAGACAAAGAGAGGGGGAGAGAAAGAGAAAAAAAAAAAAAAAAAAAAAAAAAACGTTTTTTTTTTTTTTTTTTTTTTTTAAAGAGACAATGAACGGAGGAAGGAAAAACACAGATAAAACAAAAAGGTCCATGTGCCTAAAGGCATCCTCCATTCATAAAATGTTTGTAACGACTGGATTTAAACATTTGTAGATTGTAAGTTTGTGGAAAGCAATTCGAGGGAAGTGAATTCCAAAGAGTAGTAGCTCTGGGGATAAATGAATTCTGATAAGCAGAAGTTCTGCATTGTGGAGGAGAAAGTGTAAATTCATGGGCGCTCTCAGCTGCCCTAGTTCTACGGGGAAAGATGTGGAGAGGCGGCACAATTGAAGCAAGTTCCTCGGAACAATTGCTGTGAAAATATCTGTAGAATAATGCAAGGGATGCAACGTTTCTTCGTATGGATAATGTAGGAAGGTCCTGTGTGATTGCAGGGTTATTGATTAATCTATTAGCTTTATTTTGAATTTTGTCCAACTGCCTCAATGCAACCACTCCACTTCCACTCCACAGAGGTGAACAGTAATCCATCTGAGAACGCACATGACTTTTATATATTACGGCCAACTGCTCGTCAGTGAAGAATTCTCGAACTCTGTACAGGAGTCCCAGTTTTTTAGAGGCATTCTTAGCAATGCTTCTAACATAATGTGTCCAGCTCAAGTTAGTAGTTAGTGTTACACCGAGAATGTCAATACTAGGGGAAGTGGGAATATTTACATAATTAAAAAATATATGGGAGTCAGTGAGATTCTGTCGGTTAGAAAATTGAATGTACTTGGTTTTCTGTGCATTAAAGGAAACTAGATTCTCTTGTCCCCATTCATTAATTCTAGAAAGGTCCTGGTTCAGAGAAATTGCAGTGTTTATTTTTGAATTTATAAGATCGGGTTGGGTGAAAGAATTGGTAAATGTGAAGGAACTGTGGAGTGTTGAGTCATCTGCGTAGGAATGTATTGGATTATGAGTGGTAGATATGAGATAATTGATATGAATGAGGAACAGAGTTGGGGCCAAAACTGATCCCTGGGGAACACCAGCATTTATTGAGTGAAATTGAGAATAAAGGCCATCTACCATTACACGTATTTTTCTGTTATGAAGGTAAGAAGAAATTAGTGGAACTAATGATGCAAGGCCGTAGTGTGACATCTTCGACAATAAGGATTGATGCCAGACTCTATCAAATGCCTTTGATATATCCAGTGCTATTGTATGTGTTTCACCATGTTGGTCTGTAGCTTGGTTGATTTGATGCGTAAGAAGGCAAAGAATGTCTGCAGTTGATCGACATCGTCTAAAACCATATTGCCTATCACTGATTAATTTATTATTCTCAAGATGCTTAATTATGTGATTATTTAATATAATTTCAAAGACTTTGCCAAGAGTGGAAGTTATAGCTATTGGTCTGTAGTTTGATGGATCTGAAGAGGCATCTTTTTTAGGAACTGGATGGATGTTTGCTTCTTTCCAGGGTACTGGGAAGCATGAGGTATGAGTACACAGACGGAAATTTTTTGCCAATACAGGAGCGAGCACCAAGGAGCAATTCTTAAGTACTATTGGAGGAATTTCATCTGGACCAGGAGCCTTATCTACTGAGAGATTCTGCAAAATAGTTTTTACATGTCTGGTGTGGATCTTAAGTGAGGGAATTTCAGGCGAATTAAAATTAAGTACAGGGACATCTTGATTTATTTCATCTAAGGTTGAGCCTTAGATGGCCTTAGATAGGTTGGCCTTTTCTTATCTTTCTCTCCTTTTCTCTCTTTCCCTGGCTTGTATCCATTCGGCTCCATTCAGCCAACTGTTTTAAGACGTTTATCCCCATCCAGGTGTCGATTTTTTCCTGGCGAGCGATAGCGTGCCAGCATTGTATGGAGAAATCCGGCTTCGCAGGAGACATTTTTCTATCGAAAAATGTACAAATTTAGCTTGCTCTCAAAACAAAAACATATATATGCTGGCTCGCTTCCGCTCGCCAGAAAAATATTGACACCTGGATGGGGGTAAAAGTCTTAAAACAGTAGGCTGAATTGGGCCGAATGGATACAAGACAAAGAGAGGGGGAGAGAAAGAGAAAAAAAAGCGAGGTGGGCTCCCTTAAGCTGGGATACCTCGATATTTAGTTATAATACACCTATCATCTATTTGTAGTACATAGAGAAATACAACACATGGCAATACAAATAATATCCATCCATCACAAACTAGTTATAATACACCTATCATCTATTTGTAGTATCACATGGCAATACAAATAATATCCATCCATCACAAACTAGTTATAATACACCTATCATCTATTTGTAGAATCACATGGCAATACAAATAATATCCATCCATCACAAACTAGTTATAATACACCTATCATCTATTTGTAGAATCACATGGCAATACAAATAATATCCATCCATCACAAACTAGTTATAATACACCTATCATCTATTTGTAGTATCACATGGCAATACAAATAATATCCATCCATCACAAACTAGTTATAATACACCTATCATCTATTTGTAGTATCACATGGCAATACAAATAATATCCATCCATCACAAACTAGTTATAATACACCTATCATCTATTTGTAGTATCACATGGCAATACAAATAATATCCATCCATCACAAACTAGTTATAATACACCTATCATCTATTTGTAGTATCACATGGCAATACAAATAATATCCATCCATCACAAACTTAGACAATACAAATAATATCCATCCATCACAAACTTAGACATCTATTTGTAGTATCACATGACAATACAAATAATATCCATCCATCACAAACTTAGACAATACAAATAATATCCATCCATCACAAACTTAGACAATACAAATAATATCCATCCATCACAAACTTAGACAATACAAATAATATCCATCCATCACAAACTTAGACATGTTTGTATTTCTGCTAAACATCGAGGTTTACGATTTGAAGTGTTTTATAGCCCGAAACTCGCAAGTGGTCATTTGGGTAGTTTTTTTCATTATGGGGAGACTGACCGTTTGTTTGGTCTATTAATTAATGTATTCATATATTGTTTTAGTTTCCTCCCTAGACCTCCATCAAGCTTAGAAAACACCCCCTAGACCCCCCTTCAAGATAAATTTGTACATTTTTCGGTAGAAACATTTCCCGGCCGAAGGCCAGTTCCTGTTAAAATTGCAGGCTCGCTATCGCTCGCCAGGAAATAATCGACACCTAAATGGCACAAAAGTCTTAAAATTGACAACGAAATGGGGCGAAAGGTGTTAAAATCGCCAAACCAATGGCCCGAACGTCTTATAATCTCAAAACTAGTGGGGCTAAACATTAGGGAGAAGGGGGTCCAGAAAGACGGTCTGCCTCCCCTTAAGTAGTTTTTAGTTGGGTGGTGGATTGAATTATCTACTATGAGGAGGGTTGTGTATTGGATTAGGTATTTAGGGAGGTGCTTTGTGATCTTGATGAATAATTAAGGGGAGACAGATCCTTTTTCTGGACCACCTTCTCCCTAATGTTTAGCCCCACTAGTTTTGAGATTTTAAGACATTGGTTCCTTTAGTTTGGGAATTTTATGACCTTTCATCCCATTTCTTTGTCAATATTAGGACCCTTCTTGCCTTTTGGGTGTCAATTTTTTTCCTGGCGAGCGATAGCGAGCCTGTAATTTTAGGAGGAATCGGCCCTTGGCCGGGACATTATTCTACCGAAAAATGTACAAATCTATCTTGAAGGGGAGTCTAGGAAGTGTTTTTGTAAGCTTGATGGAGGTCTAGAGAGGAAACTAAAAAAAAAACATTAATAAATTAATTGACATACCAAACAAACAGCCACTGTCCCCTTAAGTTACTAGTTGGGATACAACCACACGTATTCTATAGTAGGTGTAGTATTTATTTTCTAATTCTCAGTATACTACTAAGGTGGAAATAATTCGAAAGTTGTTCAGAAGTTCGTATCCTTTATTTAACAAACTCTCTAATAGTTTTATGTTCCCCTAGCCATTGATTCTCTGTTCGGGCCGAAATGAGTTCAACACTCAGATTGAATATTATCGTCGACCCACAAATAGATTGTGCGTTGGAACTCGCAAGCTCCCGTTGCCACCTATTTGGATACCCGCTATTCAGGTATTGACTCACTCCGACTTCGATCCAAAGGCACATTACTAGTCTCCAAAATAGTATATCAACTTTACCGGGCCTCAATATGTCTAATCCAAAGACCAAGGCTTTAATAAATTTGACCTCTATTTCCCTATCTTTAACACTCTTACATTTTATATATTCTTATCTTTTAGCACAAATCAATCCGTACCCGTAGGCACCTACATTAATATAACCCTTTTTTGGAATATCTCCACTCTGACTTCCTAACTGACAAATAAATAAACTCAATAACACTGACACCACTTACTCAAATAATATATCTCATTACATGGTCCGATATAATCAATATTTCATAAACACCTATATTAACAATATTCAACACTTAATTATCGATATATCATGATTACATTATTATCCTCAATGTTTAATCTGATTGATACTATATTTATCAACTCACTAACTACTTACCTCAGGAGTACAATATTTCCTCACAATCTTGTTACTTATATCATGATCACAAAGTTCATTATCATACCGGCGAATTCTTCTTCTTTAATGCTACGAATAACAATATTTCCTTTATGACAAAAAGTATATTTCATCATATGGACTAGTGTCCGTCCTAACTATTTCTCAAGCTATTTAAGCTATCTGCAACTATTATTTATCCCCACGTCATTCCTATAGTTGCTTCTAACTTTGAATCTCTTATTTCATCCTCTCCTTATCTTTATAGTTTACATTTATCTACTAACCTAGAAGATCCTATATTATTGGTAGCTAAGTGGCATGGAGCCTTCTCTATAAATTACAGCTATATTCTCTCAACACTTCATCCTTATATTTAATTCGTGAGTCTAATCTATTTCTTTTTATTTTGTTCTATAAGAACACATACATTTTTATGGTTGGAACCACTGGGTTTGTCAAACATTTCTCTCTTTTTAATAATGGTATTTCTGGCCCATAAAGGTCCTGTAAAAAGTCTTGGGTATCTGTGGAACAATCTTCACCACCTCAAGGCCGGCCAAATAGTCCTTCTGGAAATCTTCAGTTTCTTCTACTATCTGTCGTCCCTCTTGAATTGCTTGACTATAGGTGTGTAAGCCAGCAATGTGACGACAAGCACCAGGATACTTGTGGTGTATCTGGTTAGTAGATGAAAGCTGTGTTGGGCCAGAGGTGGACTTTATTGGGGCGGGATAGGCGAGCTGGGAGGCTGGAGCAGGTGTAGCCAAGTTCCCCTTGTTGCCCAGGTGAGGGAGAGAGGGTGAGTTGCTGGCAAGTGAATCCAGTGGGACCCGTGACGGGAGTGACGTCTGCAGGAGGAGGGAATATAGGAAAGATGAGACAAGTAATAATTTTGATCACCCAATGCCTCGAATACTAGAGTTGGGACAGAGGAAGTAGTAGGAGGTGAGGAAGTGAATTGTAGTAGGAGATGAAGGCGTCGGAGCTTGGCCCAACCTGTGTGAGTTGTGTTTATTTGGGCTAGGATGGGGGACAGGCAGGACAGACAGACACTTATGAACGGAGGGAATATAGAAAAGATGAGACAAGTAATCAAATTTACCCCAGGATACGACCTTGCCAAGGCCGTTTTTACACTCCAGGTACCCAGTTTTACGTATGGGTGGGATGAGGCGAACACGAGAGAAGGCCAGCCCAATGACCACTGAGCAATCCTGGTGGCTAGCCAAGTTCTCATTCTCGTGTGTTTGATTGGTTGTAGGAAGCCACCAATTAGGTCCCTGGATTCATTTGAGCCACAACGATTCCAGGTACTCATTTTCGTCTGAGTGAGATGGAACTACACAGGAATTGGAGTTTGTTCAACACTCCTGGGCTACTTGGACCCTGGTGGCAAGCCAAGGAAATTTCACCCATCCCATGCATGTGTGAAAACCATCTGATCAATGTCGGTCCCGGGTGCAATCACCCATCCAGCTACACCGTGCTGGTGCAGGGCCACCCAACCCACCCAGCAGCTGTGTGCTGGTACCAGGCGGTCACCCATCCAACTACTGACCAGACCCCACGTTGCTTAACCTCACTGATTTAAACCAGCGTTGCCAACCCCATAGGCCAGGGTTGCCACATGTCTGCAGCCCCTCTTCCCCCCTCTTTATAGCCCCGCCTCACGAATTGCCGCGCTGTGATTGGTTGAGCCAGCCGCCCGGGCAGTGCTTTCTCCAGCCGCGCGGTTTGAAATTTCTTCCCATCTCCTCTGGTCTTATCTCTTCGTAATATGTCCCAGAGAGATGGTTGCAAAGGTCTTGTAGTGGCTTATGGGAGTATAGGGCTTCCACTGATGTCATAGACCTATTGCAACTCGAAGAAACGGTTTTTGGAGGGAGCGAGAGCGATTTGAAAGGTGAAGATGTGTGCGCGGATGGCTCAGTATTTACTTGCTCTGACAACGGAGGCTCCTGATTGGCTGCACGGGAGGATGTGGCAGAGTTATGGGAAACTTCAGGAATGTCAAACTCAGCTGGTTTAAAGAGATAGTTAAATGCAGCGCTTTGATTCAGGATTCTTAACTTAGTAGGAATAGACAATAGTCCATTTCCAAGATATCCCTCAGCCACCACGTCCCTAGAAACAAATGATTATGGTTCTGTGGTTGACCGAGGGCCCATCTACAAACTGAAAACAGAGTACGGTAGCTGCCTATTGTTAGAACCTGTTTTTTATGTCGGGTTATAATAATTACAACTCGCGATATAGTCTCTTAAAAAATCCAATTGTGGACTTATAGACCTTGACCTTAATATAGCCCGACAGGGTCACACTGAACACTTTATCAATAGCACAAAATAGGTATTCAATCAGGATAATGCAGAACTCAATTACAACACACATAGAACATATGAATTATATTTTATTATAAATAACTTCTATTTTGAACTCTCATGGACCATCTCAATTTCCAACTCTCGAATATAGATCCGTAGTCGGGGATGGTTCCTGGTCTGAAGTAGCAACAATAATAATACACAAATAATAGGGGACATATGTTGAGAGTCTTGTAAGAAATATTCATACACAAATGTGGTCAATGGTATTAGTTTGTGAAATGGCAACACAAGTAGAATACGAACATAGAAATAATACCCACTAATATTAACAAACGATGCGAGTCATGTGTCTTATGTGACAAGAAACAACAAGGAAAATAAAGCACAGTCTCAGTATGGAGACACGGGGGGAGTTGAGAACATAATAAACCTCATGTAAGCTGGGTGAGTCACACGGTTGAGGGGGGGTATATTTAGAGGTAATCTCTGTATTCTCAAGTGACCTTCCTACTCAAACAAGGGAGGTCAGGTCACTGAAAGGACTGCGGTGGTAGGAATTTATTTCAGAGTTAATGCAACTAAACTTGTAAATTTGATAATGGGGCTCTGACATTGCTTGCTTTAGAATTTAAATATATAAAAGACTTAGTTGACAGTAGCAAGAAAAATAAAATTCCAGAAAAATTAGCACTTAACATAAGAACATAAGAAAATGGGAGTCTGCAGAAAGCCGATTGGCCTAAGCAAGGCAGATCCCTGTCCCACACAACCCCAATTACAAAGCCCAATTATAGGCTCAACACTCTAATACCCTGAGGATCATCTTACCAAACCGGTTAGAGATTAACGCAGGATTACGGGGGTCTGCAGAGCGCTGATTGGCCCAACCTGGCTGATCCCCCTTCACACCCAACCCTTCTCGTCCATATGCTTATCCAATTTTTTCTTAAAGCTCCCTATCGTTCTTGATCCCACTATATCACTTGGTAGCCTATTCCACCCATCTACAACTCTGTTACCAAACCAATATTTGCCTATATCTTTTCTGAAACGAAATTTATCTAATTTAAAAACCATTGGTACGAGTTCTTTCGCTATCACTGAGCTTTAGTACATTTGTCATGTCCCCTTTGTTAATCCCACTAACCCACTTGAACACCTCTATCATATCCCCTCTAACTCTGCGTCTCTCTAACGAATGTAAACCTAATTTCTTCAACCTTTCTTCATACGGAAAATTTCTAATATTATGGATCATTTTTGTCATTCTACGCTGAATTCTCTCCAATGAATCTATGTCCATTCTGTAATAAGGACACCAAAATTGGACAGCATAATCCATATGGGGTCTCACTAATGACAAGTAAAGTTTTAAGATAACATCAGCAGTTCTGTTACTCACACTCCTAGAGATGAACCCGAGAATCCTGTTTGCCTTATTACGAACGCTTATACACTGTTTTCTAGGCTTCAAATCATTGCTAACAAACACACCTAGATCTTTCTCGCAGTCTGAATTTTCTAATTCTAAATTAGCTAGTTTATATTTAACATTTGTTTGCATCTTCCCTATCTTTAATACCTTGCATTTGTCAATGTTAAACTTCATCTGCCAATTTACTGACCATTCATGTAAGGTATCTAGATCCCTTTGGAGGCACTCTATATCGCTATCTGAATCAATTGATCTCCCCATTTTAGTATCGTCTGCGAATTTACTTATCCTACTAGTTATACCTAAATCTAGGTCATTTATGTATATAAGAAACAACAGGGGACCTAATACCGATCCCTGGGGGACACCACTTTTGACTGCTCCCCACTCTGGACTTGGTACCATTTATGCTGACTCTCTGTTTCCTACCAATTAGCCATGACCTAATCCATCCCAACAACGACCCTCCTATTCCATGTGCCTCAACCTTTCTCATCAATCTCTCATGAGGGACTCTGTCGAAAGCTTTACTGAAATCTAAATATATAATATCATATGACTTGTCACTATCTACTGCTTCATATACCTCTGAGAAAAAGCTAAGCAAATTAGTAAGGCAAGAACGTCCCTGAGTGAATCCATGCTGAGAAGAATTTATTAAGTTAAATTTTACTAAGTGGCTTCTAATTTTCCTAGCAATAATAGACTCTAGCAACTTTCCTATGATTGAAGTGAGACTAATGGGACGGTAATTGGATGCTATCGATTTATCACCTTTTTTGAAGATCGGAACTACATTTGCAAGCTTCCAAGCTTCTGGAACTAAACCTGTTTCTAATGACTTGTTAAATATAAATGCTAATGGACTACTTAACTCATCTCTGCATTCTTTTAATACTCTAGCATATACCTCGTCAGGACCAGGCGATTTTTGAGGTTTCAGTCTGTCAATTTCCTTAAGCACATCATTTCTACTTATACTAACTGTACTTAACATATTTTCTATACTATCACTATATACCATATTGACTTCTGGAATCTGTGCCAAATTTTCATTAGTGAAAACGGAAAGAAACTGACTATTTAATGTACTGCACATTTCTAAATCATTTTCTGTTATTTCTCCTATTGAAGTTTTTAGGGGGCCTATTTCATCTCTAACTTTAGATTTATATAGTTGGTAAAAAGCTTTAGGGTTATTTTTTGAGTCGCTGGCTATCCTTATTTCATAATTTCTTTTTGCTTTCCTGATTTCCTTTTTGACCTGTCTTGATAGAGTCTGATAGTATATATGTAAATGATTTTCACCTTTCTTTATTTTTCGATATATTCCTTTCTTTTTTCCTATAAGATCTATTAGCTTATTAGTCATCCATTTTGGTTGGTTCTGCGTCGATCTAAATCTTCTTTTAGGGATATATTTATTTTGAGCATTGTGGAGTGAAGCAATAAACTGGTTATATGTAGGTGGCAAGTTTAACTCTGGCATATCCTGACTTAATCGCTTAACAATAGGGTCCACCCTTAAGTCTCTTCTTAGCCCACCATAATCGGCTTTTCTGAAATCTGGGATAAGTGTCGTATTCTCTTTAGCATTCCCTGTCCATTGTATATTAAAATAAATAGATTTATGATCGCTATTTCCTAGGTGGTCACCAATCTCTACATTATTTATCATATGTTCATTGTTACTGAAAACTAAATCAAGAATATTAATACCTCTAGTCGGCGTATCTATGAATTGAAATAAAAAACTATCTTGTACTACCTCTATAAACTCTACTGAATCGGAGTCGCCTATTTGGTGCTGCCAATCAATGTTCGGAAAATTAAAATCCCCCATAATGCACACATTGCTAAACCTTGATGCTATTTTAATTTCCTCCCATAACGATTTTCCGCCATTTCTACTCATATTAGGCGGTCTATATATAACTCCAATAACTATGGTCTCACTACCTTCGTTAACTTCTACCCAAACACTTTCATTATCATTATTTAGTCTAATACCTGATTTAATACAGTTTTTTAATGTACTCCTGACAAACACTGCTATACGCCGCCCCTCCTACTTGTTCGGTCATATTTAAACAAACTATATCCTGGAATATCAAATTCTGCTAAAAATGCCTAGATTCTGTATTAATCCACGTTTCAGTTAGCGCTATTATGTCTATATTTTCTGTGCTAACGAGTGCTCTAAGTTCGTTCATTTTGTTACATAAACTCCTACAATTTGTATAATATACCCTCAACCTATTACTTTTATTTGCAACTAATTTTCTATTGTGTTTAGCTAACTTATTATTTCCTGTTGAACTACTAGCTCTAGACGGAAATTCTACTCTATCAGTATTCTCATCTTTACTATCAGTTACATGTGTAGTGTTATCGATACTACTATTACACATCACTATATCCGCACTATCTTGACTGATTATTTCTATTTTACTCACTGGTTTGTCACATGAAGTACCTGCTCCATATGGAGACAGTATTTTACTTACACACCCAGGTTTTTTTAACGAAACCCCGCAACAATCTTGTCGAGTGAGCTGGCCAAGGTCGAAACTCCTAGTCGAGAGAGATGTACTCCATCCTGGGCATACAGTTCATCCTTACCATAAAAGAGGGACCAGTTATCCAGGAATGGAATAGTATTTGCCTTACAATACTTCTCCAGCCGGCTATTTACACCAATAGCCCTGGAGGACCATTCCTTCCTTACCCCTCTTCTAGGCAGGATACTGTTTACCACAGGAACTCCACCTTTTTCCTTGATCCTCTCCAACATTTTCTGATACTTGGAGAGCAACTCCTCAGTCCTGCATCTCCATATGTCGTTGCTCCCTGCGTTGAGGAAGATGATGGGGTCCTCCCCACTCACTTCCATGACAGCATCTATCTTCTCAGCCACCCTCCCGACTCCGGCACCAGGCACGCAGACAACTTTACCAACCTGAGTGTTTGTTGCCCTGCCAAGGTATCTAACCAATGAATCACCGACAATGAAAACAGACTTAGCTTTTTCCTTTTGTCGGCGTGTAGCAGCAGTTGTTGCAGCAACAGCAGCAGACTTCCCCCCCTCCCCTCTCACTGCCTCGATGATCGCCACTTCATCGCCATCACTCTCATCAGCCAAGGTGCTGAAGTTGTTGTGGGTCTTGACTGGCTGCCTTTTCAGCTTGCAGGCCGTTGCACTAGTTGACACCACTTTCCAAGGGGCTTCACGATCCCTGGGAACACTTCCGGTAGCCTCACACTTCTTCTCCACCATAGCTAGTCTCAAGGCCAAATTTTCATCTTTGAGACACTGAATCTCCTGCTCCACACTCTCCAGTCTCTCTTGCAAAGCAAGACAAAGCTGGAGAGTATGGGAGGAGACAGCAGACTCATCAACAACAGCCATCACTATGAAAGTTCACTAGGACCTCACTAAGGGTAAACAGGTTCACTAGCGGTCACTGGGGACGTCCGCACAGGTCAGGGGTCAGAGAGCAACTGATCACTTGCTAAACTGTTAAGTAATAATAGTAGATATATTGATGATATTCTTGTTTGCAATTTGTTAAATTTTAATCAAGTTGCTAAACTTATTTACCCTAATTCTATTCCCCTCACACAATGTAACGTAAATTATAAAGTTGAAAATTTTCTTGATATAAATATAGAGATTGTTAATGAACAGTGCATACTTAAAGTATATCACAAAGTTGATGATTTTAATTTACGTAAGTAAACTTTCCTTTCCCTAGTAGTAATATCGATAGTAAAACTTATAATTGTTTTTATTCCAATTAATAAGATTTTTGTAAAATCTGCACTAAAGTAGATGACTTTTGGGCTAGAGCTAGGTTACTATACAGACTCTTAGTGGACAGAGGTTTTGAGGCAAGTAAATTGTTCCATAAATTTAATCTTTTTAGGGTCAATTATTGTGACTGTATTCTAAAATTTGACATCAATCATTTAATCAAGCATTTTTAACTTGAAGTTTTCTTGTATAACCTCTGCTTACTTTTTGTCTGTATTTATTTTTTATCTTTTCTATTATTATTATATTTATTAATATTAATATTGATGATTTTTTAAATGTATTGTTCTTGTTAAAAAAGTATTCTTTGTTTAATCTGTTGTCTCATATTTTGCAATTATTTGTCTTTATATTATATGTATTCATTGTCGATAGTATCAATTGCTTACTTTTGCGATTTCCTTAGTTTATTGTGCTATAAATGTAGTTTATTTGTAGGGTAGTTATTGATAGGGTCACTGAGGCATGCTATGCTTACAGGTACCTACCCGATAGCACTATCGTTAGTGAGTGCTGTACTGTATTTTATATATTATTTTGTAATATATAGATATCTTATCATATTTGTATTTTGTACTATTGTTAATGTCTTGTCATGTTGCAAATTTGATTTTAAATAATATTTTGACATTTAACATGTAGTTTCTTTATTCATGCAGATTTAGTAAAATTTGCCAGAACGTCCCGGACTTCCCAAAACTTGACTACTTCCTTTAACGTGACGATAGTGCGTTGTTATATGTGCGATTAGTTTGCTTGGGAAACAGATTACTTGCTCATGTAGTAATGTACACCCTATGTGGTGGATTGTGTTCTTTTATTTAATTTTTATTTTAGTAAACGTTGTTTCCACATAGCGATTTTGATAATTTAATTTGACTTTATATTGTCCTTGTCCCAATTTTGGTTTGTTTAGTTTGCAAGTTTTACATTTTAATTGGTGGCAAAATAGGTTTTAATTAAATATACAAATGATTAAGGGGGTGGATTAAATTATGTAATTTCTAATGAATATCTTATATTCACGTCAACGATCATATGTAAGAATAACGAGACGAGCCGAGGAATTCAGATATCAAGCGGTTGTATAATTAGGAATGAACTATAGAATAAATCTATTTAAACTGGAGGACAAATTATAATTAACTAAAAGAAGTTCGTCAACGAATGCTCTGGCAAAACGCTTAGGATTAATAGTGTACAAGAGTAATTAACAAAATCTTAGTGAACAAGAGAACTGGGGCGCATACGACGAAGTTATGCTGAAGAAACACTTATATCAGTATTCCTAAGAGGTCTGAATAATATTAACAGAGTCTTTCAAGGAACATACACTCGAGTAATAGGTGTATGGTAAGTGATGTGGAATTAAGTAACAGAATCTATGCAATGCTGGAATTTCTGAGCACGAAGAATCAGAATTACTTACATCAGTAATCAAATGAACGTCAATACGAATTCATAAAATAATTACAAAGGTGATTATGTAATCGAACGTAATCAAGGAAACTAGGAGGGGGGGGGGGGGAGAGAGATGTTCACAGGGAGGACTCTAGGGATATGAAATAATTAAGTGCGAGTAAATTCGTTATAACATTGGGCGTAGGTTCTAGGTAAAGTCAGTTAGGAAGGGAAATCAAATCACATAATACACTCCGACCTCAACTCACACAATACATAACAGAATACATAAATAGTAAGATCTGCGAGCATGTGGCAAGGTGAATAACTGAACACAAAAACGTATGCGTAAGACGTTCTGGAGAAAATAAATAAATTATGAGCACTAGGTCTTAACACTGACCTTAACTAAGTCTTTATATATTGATTCAGAAGGATTAACACAATACGCAATTAAGGATCTTGGGCACAGATCTCTGAGGTAATTAACACAACGCGGATCACATATCTCACTTTACCTTCACAACAATAACACAACGAAAAACACACAGAAACACTTATGGGATATTTGGAGGGCAGGGGAAGAGAGTACAGGTCTGGCCAACATAGGTCGTGGGTCCGAGGTACAACACTTCCGGGATGTAGGGCAGCACTCGAGAAGCACTTCAGGGGGGTAGGGCTTCACTCGAGCAGCACTTCAGGTAGACACACTCTCTGGGTAGGTCAGGGCAGGCTGGTACAAACTACATAGTTACTTAGCTACTAGGTTCCTGGGTAGGGGTTGTTGTTGTTGTTGCTGTTCCTCAGGCTGTCTGGCCGAGCAGCCCCAAGGTCCCGAGCAAGGCCAAGGCCACAACCGAGCGCCCCCACAGAACCCTCCCAGCTTACCACTAATAATGCCAAGGTGACCGAAGCCACTCAAAGGCTGAGGAGGGTGCGGAAACGCCCGAGAAACAAAAGCCCCACCCAAGGCCCTGTGCCCCTCAGCAATTATAAAGGGAAAGTTGAGGGGCAAAGGAAAAATGTGACGCTTTGGCTCCCAATCTGCCAGGGTTGGCAGTAGGGAGGTCAATCCACGGAAAAGATGCCGTCACTTGAGATCTAGAAAATATATAAGTAAAAGGAACAGTCAGAGTAAGCTATGGGTATGGCAGAGAACGCTCAACTCTCATTCTGATAGACCAGCCCATCACCTGGGTAGGGGTTAAGCAGTAGGGTCGTGCATTTTGCATACTTCCCTACAATTTTCTTGAGATAATGTGCGGCTTTTCTCTTGACTCAGGTGTATAGGTTTTCGAAATCAGAGGGGTATGGGGAAATGGTTGTGATGAAGTTGTGAGGCAAATACTTATCGTAGGTGTACATAGTGGTGGTTTACATGAATACATACAGTATATGTTAGGTAGTTTATTATTTACTTAAGGCCTAGTTATCTAGTGTAATAATAGAGAAGTGTGAGATGTACGGAAATGCCTATGAGCTGGCCTCCTAGACAAACACTGTTATAACTTGTCTCATAGTTGTTCTTGGTAGAGACTTATTATATCTCTTGGTCCGCCATCAGGTGTCCCCTTGCCTCCATTCATTAGTTTTTGTAGCTTTCGGGCCGTTGATATTTTATTAGCATAACCATCTTTGCATTGTCAGCAAGACGTGGGGCTGAGGAAATGCTAGGTTGTGGTTGGCTGCTGGGAGGGGGAAGAGCAGGGTTTTGATTGGTGTAGAGAATTTCCCATTCTCGAAGCTGGTGGCTGTTGTCATAAAAAACGTGGAAGCAGGGGTCGTTTAGCTATTTGTTCAGGGATTGTACACATGGTTATTTCTGGTCTAATAGGTGTTCTTGGTAGAGGCTTATCATGTCTCCAGGTCCGTCATCATGTGTTCTCCCATCTACATCCATTTATATCTGTAGACTTCGGGTCGCTGGTGTTTTATCTGCATAAACATCTCACTGTAAGCAAGATCCAGGATCTGAGGAAATGCTTCACTGTGGTTGGTTGGTGTGAGAGGGGGCGGAGCAAGCTGCTGATTGGTGGAGAGCATATCCCATTCTTGAAGTTGGTGGTTGTTGTCATAGAAAACGGGGAAGCAGGGGTCGCTCTTCCATTTGTCCAGGGATCAGAGCATGGGAAAATTGGGGTGGCTTGTCTATTTTCCTGGTCTTCTCCTGTGGCTTCTTGGTTTTGATAGGGTCTTGGAGTTGCAGACTGGCTATTCTGCAACTGTTCCTTGGTGGGTTTGGCTGTAGACCCGTCATTTCATGTTTGTTTTGTGATACTTTGATATATCTTAGTGTATTTGATTATTAGCCCATTTGAGATTGTTAATAGGTTTGAATTGTGTTTTTTACGGAATTTAATATCGTATATACAGTATAAGTAATTATCAACACAGTTGAATATTGTTAATTGGTTTGATTTGTGTGATCTATCTATCTATCTATTGCCTGACGCTGTGATCCCCGAAGGGGTGACCACGAACGAACCGCCCCCATGCACCTCTGTCCCCAGTCAGTCGACGCCCCTCCCCCCCACCAGCACCGCCTTCGTTCATGTACTTCCTCACTCCATCCTTCCACCTCTCATTCGGTCTACCTCTCCCTCTCTGTCCCTCCACCTCGCTCTCGTACACCCTCTTAGTCATTCTCTCGCTTTCCATACGTTCCATATGGCCGAACCATCTCAAGTGTTCCTTTTCACACTTTCCAGCACATCTACCTCCACACCACACCTCCTTCTTACTTCCTCATTAGTCTGTCTATCCCTCCATGTAACTCCGCACGCACTCCTTAAGTAATTCATTTCCACTGCTCTCACTCTTGGTCTGAGTCTCTCAACCAACGTCCATGCTTCGCTTCCGTAAGTCAGTGTCGGGATTACCACACTGTCATGCAAGGACTTCTTCACTTCCATACTGACCACCCTATTTCTTGTTACTGCTTTTAGCGTTCCTATAACCCTCTTCCCCTGTTGTACCCTCTCCCGCAGTTTCTTCATCCCTAGTCCCATCTTTACTCAACACACTGCCCAGATACTTAAAAGAGTTGACGATCTCCATAGCCTGACCGTTCAGCTTCACCTCACACTCTGTGACTTCACCCCTTTCGAAGACCATAACCTTGCTCTTCCCCGCATTTACCTTCAAATTCCGTTTTTCGCACACTGTTCCAAACTCATTTACCAGACCCTGCAACTCCCATTCATTATCACTCATCAGAACTGTATCATCCGCAAACAGCAGTATAGGTAGCTTCCACTCAATTCCCTCCCTTTTCAGCGATACACCAACATCCACTGCTCTTAATAATAATAATAATAATTTCTTGATAGTATTTCTTTCATGACTCCATCCATATATACAGTAAACAACCACGGGGACATCACACACCCCTGTTTCAAACCAACATTCAGGTCAAAGAACTCGCTCTGCTCACTCTCCACACGTACTACCGCCTTTACACCCTCATACATGCTCTTCACTGCTTTCAGCAACTTGCCCTCTACTCCGTATATTCTAAGTACTTTCCACAAACCTTCTCTATGCACTCTGTCATAGGCCTTCTCCAAGTCCATAAAGGCAACATACACCTTTTGTTTCTTCTCCAGATACTTCTCCACAACACAATTCAGGGTAAAAATCTGATCTACACATCCTCTTCCCTTCCTAAAACATCCCTGCTCGTCGCCTATCCATTTATCCATTCTCACTCTCACTCTCTCAATCACTACCCTACTGTATACCTTCCCTACTACGCTTAGAAGACATATTCCTCGGTGGTTACCACACACTCCTCTTTCCCCTTTGCCCTTATATAGGGGAACTATTATGCCAGTTTTCCAGTCATCCTCTCCTCACTCCCCTTCTCCCATGCTAGTTTGCACATTTTCCATACCCATTCTATCACTATCTCACCACCATACCTCAACATTTCCCCACACACTCCATCTGTTCCTGGTGCTTTCCCCAACTTCACTCTTTTCATGGCTTCCCACACTTGTGACCTCCTGATCCCCACCTCCTCCTCCAATACTTCTCTTCTTCTCCCTCCCATACCATATCCAGCTATGTTTGCTGGCTCTTCATTCCTTACATTTAGCAACTCACTGAAGTACTCCCTCCATCTTTCGACTCTCTCTTGCTTCTCGGCTAGCATTCTCCCATTCTTATCTTTCACACCCTTACTGTTTCCCTTGCTACCTTCCCTAACTTTCTTGACTTCTTTCCAGAACAGTTTCTTACTCTCCCTCCATTTTACACTCAGATTCCTTCCAAATTCCTCATCTACTCTTCTCTTACTTTTTTCACTACTCTCTTCACCACCCTCTTACTCTCCACGTACCTCGCTCGTTTCTGTCTCTCGAAATCTTCATTCCCTCTACTACCCAACCACTCTCTATATGCTTTCTTCTTTCTTCCACAGCTATTCTTACCTCTTCTGTCCACCATGCTGTACCTTTCACTCCCCTCCCTCTTCTCCTCACTCCACACACCTCCTCACATGCTGCACAGATCTCATCCTTAAACACCTTGCTCATCTCCTCCACTTCCTCCATAACTTCTAGGTCGAACCCACCTACTCGTCTTTCCACTGCTCTCCTGTACTCCTCCCTGACTTCCTCCTCCTGCAACCTCTCCACCCTCCTCACCATTCCACCCTCCTCTCGCCTGCCTCCCTCCAGCTCTCCTCACCCACTTCTTTTGTATCCTAACCTTAGCTACCACTACATAATGATCAGACAGACCCCCTCCAATACCCCAGTACACCCTAGCATCCATCACAGATGGATGTGATAATTTGATTAAATTAAATATATTTGATTATTATTATTATTATTTTTTTCTATATTCCAACTTACTCCCTCTCTGGCATAGGCTGAGAGCCTGGACATTCACAGCTGTACAATGAGCAGTGAAGCCCGTAAGGTCTTATTCCAGTCTAGGGAGTGAGGCATGTGAAGCACGTAGAGTACAACGAGCACCTGCCATCTTGCCTTCACATGAGGCACGGTGCTCACTCATGGTTCGAAGCGACCCCATCTCTGAAGCCACCTCGTTCCCGTGCTTCACTGTCTCACCCCCTAGACTCGGACACTCACTCTTACAGAAACTTACTTCCACCAGACGCCCCTAGACCTACACGTGCAGTTCGTCATTTCAACACACTCCAACCAATAAGAGCAAGAACTGACAGATATAAAAATAGTCCTATCCCAACCATTGTTAATATTATTAATAATGTGTAATAACGGTCTGTCACACCATATATACGCGCCCACCTTTAATAATATAGCTAAGTGTGTGCGTGTGTGTATTAGAATATAATTATGTATGTATTTGCTTGAGTTTGTTTATGTATATGTGTATATATGTATCTATGTATGTGCAGTATATGTGTATGTATGTGTGCGTATATGTGTATGTATGTAATGGTTATTTATGTATATATATATGTGTATAGTGTATACTGTTTGTGGTTCGAGAACCGCTGAGAGTATCAGGTAGGATAAGAGAAGAGCATATATGCATGTAATGTGCATATATTTATGTATATGTATGTCTGTGTGTACGTGCTGTCAATGGTTCGAGCCCGGTTGAGAATATAAGGTATATAATATATATATGTACTGTACGTGTATTTATATGGTCATATGCACATATGTATGTAAATATACGTACATATGAGCGAGAACATATTGCTCACTAGCGCAACTTCTGATTATAAATCTATGCATAAGCATTATCTATTATTAAGTGTTCGCGTATCTTCATCCATGTATTTCCACCCTTTAACAATAGAACGCCCAGCTCTTCCATATTTCGCCTTCTGTCTCTCACACACACACACACACACACACACACACACCTACACTACCGAGGATTAACCTCCCATTGTAGTACCCGCACCCTCTTTACCTGACCTTACCAAAACAGTTTCTGTATGTATGTATGTTTGTGTGCATACGTGAGCGTTTGTGTATACGGACATGTGCACACTTACTGCATGTTCTTATGTTCCTATATAATGTATATGTATGTGCGCACGTACGTGTATATACGTATGTTCTGTATATGAGTAAGTAAATAAATGTGTATATGTACTGTATATCACTTACTCTCATGGTTATTTTATGATAATTTGTATTCTGCACATGCATCATTATTGTATTTATTTATTTTGTTTGTAAACTAAGCTTACCATCCTCATATCTGTACATCTCATGTTCATCCACTAAATTGTAAAATGTGTATTTTCAGCTCATGAGGCTGCCATTCTTTAATAAACCGTTTATTATTATTATTATTAATACACACACAACGCCACCTTTTGAGCAGCTAACTCACCAGGCATTGCACCCCTATAGCATATTTTGAATATGGGAATATTCATACAGTGCTATTTAATCAGGGAACAATGAGGGTATTTTATTAGCGTTTCGGTGGGCTTTGTGGTAATGCACTGATACTAGGTACAGCACAAATTCCATCCCAATAATATCTTCCCATTGATACATCGGGATTTGAACCCGGGACCTTTGAATTACCAGGCCAGTGGCAAGACCACTCCGCCACACCTCCCGTTTGAATGTTAATTGGTTTGATTGTTGAATTGATTGATTAAATTGCTAGCATATTTGTTGATTTATTTTGTGTTGTTCGACTGTTGGATTATTTTGTTGTTAGTATATTTGTGTGTTAGTTGATTTAATTTCTAGTGTAATTGATTGTTAGTCTGTTCATGTTGTTTGGTCGATGTTGATGAGCTTAAGGGGAGACTGGCCGTTTGTTTGGTCTATTAATTCATCTATCTATTCTATCTATCTATATGCTCAGGCCCAATCCCCATTTTGGGGGTAGCCGACTCAAGACAGAGCAAGAACAGGGAAAACACAAAAACAACATAAAACAAAAAATAAACACAGATAAAAAACACAAACTCTCACACATCCAGGTCACCCAGGAGAAGACCCAGAGACCAGGGTTACCAAGGTCGCTCCAGCACTCCCCCGGCCCCTGACCACCCGGAGAGGTTCCGATCTCGGCAGGCAGACATGCAGCGGAGCCAAAGCCACAAGCCCTCCCACCACACTTCCAGGCACACCCTTCATATAATCGTCTCCCCGGGCCAGGCGCCTGATGGACTATTATCTAGTCCAACTTGCGCCCGACCCCTTACTCCAAATGACCACGTGTTCACTCAACTATTCACAAGCATTCTCCATTCACTCCTGTCCACCACCACTTCCCCTGCCTGATCTATAGTCATTCCTCTATCATCCAAAGCCTTTCTTACACAGTCTCTCCATCTCAATGGAGGTCTTCCTGCCCTTCTATCTCCCCTTGTACCTGACTCACATATTCTCTTTGTAAGCCTTTCATCTCC
The DNA here is from genome assembly GCA_032716605.1 of Paralithodes platypus. Taxonomy (NCBI): domain Eukaryota; kingdom Metazoa; phylum Arthropoda; class Malacostraca; order Decapoda; family Lithodidae; genus Paralithodes; species Paralithodes platypus. The sequence continues at coordinate 17,219,813 of CM064561.1, read as the reverse complement.
CATTCGTTCAACATGACCATACCAGCTCAGCACCCTTCTGTCCACTCTGGCTGACAAATGTTCCTGCTGCCCCCACTCTCCTACGTATCTCTTCATTCCTCAATCTGTCTGTACGAGTAACTCCACACATACTCCTCAAGCAGCTCATCTCCATCACATCCAGCCCTCTTTTCTCCTTTTTCTTCAGAGCCCATGTCTCAGCCCCATACATCACTGTTGGCACAACAATTCCTTGATACAGTGCACTTTTTACTTTCACTCCGAGATTTCTCGTCTTCCACATACTTCCCATTGCTCCGAAAACCTTCCTTCCTTCACACACTCTCTGTTTTACCTCCACTTCCATACCTCCACTCCTGCTTATCGTTTCCTCCTAGATATTTAAAACACTCTACTTGTTCCAATATTTTCCCCATCCAGCCTCACATCTAGATTCACCCTATGCTCTCCCCTATTACACACCATTACTTTACTTTTATTGACGTTCACCTTCAGTTTCCTCCTTCCACAAACCACACCAAACTCTTTGACTACCCGCTGCAGTTTCTCATCAGAATCCGCCACCAATGCTGTGTCATCAGCGAACAGCAACTGATTCAACTCCCAATCTCTACCATTCTTTCCTACTAAACCCAATCCTCTTCCCATAGTTCTCCTTTTCACCTCCCTCACCACACCATCCATAAACATATTAAACAGCCATGGTGACATTACACAACCCTGTCGCAAACCTACCTTTACCTCAACCCATTCACTCAACTCACCATTTCCTACTCTCACACATGCTCTGCTCCCTTCATAAAAACTCTTAACTGCTTCTAACAAATTTCCTCCTATTTCATAAATCCTTAACACCTTCCACATTGCTTCACGGTCCACACGATCATACGCTTTTTCCAAGTCCATAAAAGCCCAAAATATCTCCTTATGCCTCTCTAAATACTTCTCGCATAACTGTCTTACTGCAAACATCTGATCCACGCACCCTCTTCCCCTCCTAAAACTGCACTGTTCTTCTCCTATTGCAACTTCCGTACACTTTATTATCCTCTCTATCAACACCCTGCCATACAGCTTTCTAACCACTGACAATAAACTAATACCTCTATAACTTGAACACTCCTGCCGATCTCCCTTCCCCTTGTACAACGGCACAATACATGCACTCTTCCAGTCTATTGGTACCATTGACACAGCAAAGCACACATTGAAAAGTCTCACCAACCAATCTATTATCACATCTCCACCCTTCTTTATACACTCCACAGCAATACCATCCAAACCTTCTGCTTTTCCCGCTCTCATTTGTTTCACTGCTTCTTTCACCTCATTTTCCTCAATCCTTTCATTCATTCCCTGCCACCTGGGTGGCCTGGGTAACCTATCTCCATCCACCTCTGCTTCAATCACTGCTTCTCTTCCATCTCTTGTATTTAACAAAGATTCAAAATACTCGGCAATATCTTTTCCTCACTTCAACTGGTTCCACTAGTAATTCTCCATTTTCATCTTTCACTGACTCTTCCCTCTTTTGTCCTCCTTTCCTTACTTTATTTACCTCCTTCCAGAACATCTTCTTTCGTTCTTCAAAATTCTCACTCAGTCTTTGGCCCCACCTTTCGTTTGCATCTTTTGCGCTTCTCTAATTTTCCGTTTTTGCCTCTCTCCTTTTCTCCTTGTACCTCTCCCATACCTCAACACTACCATCCTGTAAAACCCTCTCAAAACACTGTCTCTTCTCCTCAACTTGCCTTTCTCACCGTATCATTCCACCACCCGCTTCCCTTCCTGATACCTCTGCCTCCTACTTTCCTTTTGCCGCATACTACCTCTGCACTTGCTTTCACTCCTTCCTTAAACTGTTGCCATTCAACCTCTACTTCTCTCTCTCTCTTCCATCTCTCTCACTTCCATCCACTTTTCATTTAGTCTTTCCTTGTACTCCCTCTCTTTTTCACTCTTCTCTAACTCACTAACTTTTTTTACCTCTCTTACTTCACACTTGTCTCTTATTCTCCTGTAACTCTTAACTCTTAGCTTTCCCTCCACCAGGTAATGATCTGACATACCCTCCCCCTCACCTCTCATCACATTCACATCCAGCAGTCTACACAATCTTTCCCTTGTCACCAGCACATAATCCATCAATGCCCTCTCTACAATCTCTCCCCTCACAACTCTATGCCAGGTGTACTTGTGTATACGCCTTTTTTTGAAGAACGTATTACCTACACTCAATCTACACTCTTCACATACATTTTTCAGCCTTACTTTCCACTCTCGTTTACACCATCCACACCAAAACTACCGATGACTCCCTCAACAGGCTCATTTCCTACCCTAGCATTTAGGTCCCCTAAAACTATAACAATTTCATTTTCATCAAACCCTTGTAGACAATCTCTCAAATCCTCCCAGAAACCCTCTACCTCGTCTAACTCTCTTTCACTTCCTGGTCCATACGCACTTACAAAAACCCACCTTTCACCCTTAAACCGCATTCTCACCCACATTAGCCTTGATGACACCTCTTTCCACTCTTTTATAAACTCTCTCAACTCCTCCTTCACAATAATAGCCACTCCTTCTTTCCCCCTGACTCCTTCGTCTACTCCAGACTTTCTACGTATCACGTTTCCAAAATCCACTTCTCCCTCTCCTTTCATCTTTGTTTCATTCAGTGCAAGGACATCATACATCCTTCTTTCAAATAACCTTCCAATATCCTCTCGCTTCTCATTCGTACTACATCCACGCACATTCAAAGCTCCTATTCTTAGGGTCTGGGACCACGAACGCGTTCCCTCGCCCCTATCTCTGTCTCGTTTTTTTGGTAGATTTATTTAAGGGGAGAAGAATACCAGGCCCCCCGCCCCCGATCCCCTTTAGCCGACTTCTACGTCTCACCGGAGAAAAGCGGTGGTGGAAATTTCTCACCCCCCAACCACAGAGGAGGCTACCTGCACCAGAAAGTGACGGGCGTTGGGGTCGCCGCATCCCTACGGCATTTGAAAAAATTTGAGATGCAGAAGGAGAAAAAGATAGAAGGGGCTATGGGAAGTAGAGGACACCAACCCTCACTCTGACAAAGGGTCAGCCCACCACAAAATTCATGTATTCATATATTTTGTTTAGTTTCCTCCCTAGACCTCCATCAAGCTTAGAAAAAAAAACCTAGATCCCCCTTCAAGAAAAATTTGTACATTTTTCGGTAGAAAAATTTCCCGGCCAAAGGCCGGTTCCTCTTAAAATTGCAGGCTCGCTCTCGCTCGCCAGGAAATAATCGACACCTAAATGGCACGAAAGGTCTTAAAATTGACAACGAAATGGGGCGAAAGTTGTTAAAATCGCCAAACTAATGGGCCGAACATCTTATAATCTCAAAACTAGTGGGGCTAACATTAGGGAGTAAACGTTCTGGACCCCCTTAATGTTGCACAGTTGGCCACATGAATTTCCATACACTCCATGATATATGTATGAAAATAAAATTAGTGAGATTGGCTTGCAAGATTAATTCGCCATAAAACTGATAATTGATTGCAAAAAATACGTTACTTTGTAGTTTGTAATTCTGTGTGTGTGTGTGTGTGTGTGTGACAGAAAGGAAGACAGGTTGTATATGTTGATAATTTACTTATGGACAGACCTACATCAACTGCCTTTAATGCTTCCAAAACCCAATTTCTTCATCTTACTACTCGTTCAGAACTCCCAGCGGACTATCCCTTACACTTCAACAATACAAAAATCAATCGTTGATCTTCTCTCATTATTATCGGTGTCGCTTTTTCTTCTGCTCTCACTTGGAAGGACCATATTACCAGTCTTGCTAAGGCAGCCTCCCAGAAGCTGGGTGTGCTCAACCGCCTCAAGGGGTTCTTTACCCCTGCACAGCTTCTTGCTCTGTACAGGGGCATAGTGCGTCCTTGTATTGAGTATTGTTCACATATGTGGGGAGGATCCTCTCACACTGCACTCCTAGACAAAGTGGAAAGGAAATCCTTTCGTGTTATTATCTCCCGTCCACTCACCAACTCTCTGCAATCTCTCTCTCTACGCTGCAATGTTGCATATCTCTCGCTATTCTATCCTACTATAAAAATTAATGTTCCTCAGAGCTGTCCCAGTGTATACCAACTCCTCTACGTAGGGTACGTAGTACCCGTCTTGCAACACAATCCCACCCCTACGCTGTGCAACTCTCCAACTCAAGAGTGAAACGTTATTCTCAGTCTTTCTTCTATTCAACTGCTGAGCTTTGGAACTCACTCCCAGAATCAGTCTTTCCCTCTTCCTATGACTTAAGTTGCTCCAGGCATTTTGGCTCGAACGTCCCTTGATTTTGGCCGTCACTCTTTCAACTCCGGGAGAGGCACTCGATACAGGCAGTTCTGCCTTATGTCTCCTTCACTCACATAGAAAAAAAGAAAACCGACATACAGGCACAACCACTCATTTACAGCTACTCATCTTAAGATTGATGAATAATGGGATATTTGTAATTTCCGATGGGGGTTCGTACAAACAAAAACACACCTAAACCCCCTCCCCCCCAAAACACACCTAAACCCGCCGCCCCCCCCCCCCCAAAAAAAAAAGAGAGATACTTGTAAAAATCGTCCCCGGGTAAAACTTGATTTTTATATTGTCTTGCCGCCTATACATGAACAGACACGTACATTGACAGACATACAGACACATTAGCTAATTTACACCGACACACACAGACAGTCAAACAGCCATGGTACACAGCCACAGCCACAGACAGACAGACAGACAGACATAGACTACGTATAAATATAACACTGTATATACGAAAGGAACCATATCGTCGTACAACTTACACATAATGGGGGAAGAAGAAACAAAAAGAATAAGCAGTCGAAAAAGAATGTGACAGAGATGAAAGAAACAGTAGAAGAAGAATGTGACAGAGATGAAAGAAACAGTAGAAGAAGAATGTGACAGAGATGAAAGAAACAGTAGAAGAAGAATGTGACAGAGATGAAAGAAACAGTAGAAGAAGAATGTGATAGAGATGAAAGAAACAGTAGAAGAATGTGACAGAGATGAAAGAAACAGTAGAAGAAGAATGTGACAGATATGAAAGAAACAGTAGAAGAATGTGACAGAGATGAAAGAAACAGTAGAAGAATGTGATAGAGATGAAAGAAACAGTAGAAGAAGAATGTGATAGAGATGAAAGAAACAGTAGAAGAAGAATGTGACAGAGATGAAAGAAACAGTAGAAGAAGAATGTGACAGAGATGAAAGAAACAGTAGAAGAATAATGTGACAGAGATGAAAGAAACAGTAGAAGAAGAATGTGACAGAGATGAAAGAAACAGTAGAAGAAGAATGTGACAGAGATGAAAGAAACAGTAGAAGAAGAATGTGACAGAGATGAAAGAAACAGTCGAAGAAGAATGTGATAGAGATGAAAGAAACAGTAGAAGAATGTGACAGAGATGAAAGAAACAGTAGAAGAAGAATGTGATAGAGATGAAAGAAACAGTAGAAGAAGAATGTGATAGAGATGAAAGAAACAGTAGAAGAAGAATGTGATAGAGATGAAAGAAACAGTAGAAGAATGTGACAGAGATGAAAGAAACAGTAGAAGAAGGATGTGACAGAGATGAAAGAAACAGTAGAAGAATGTGACAAAGATGAAACAGTAGAAGAAAAATGTGATAGAGATGAAAGAAACAGTAGAAGAAGAATGTGACATATATGAAAGAAACAGTAGAAGAATGTGACAGAGATGAAAGAAACAGTAGAAGAATGTGATAGAGATGAAAGAAACAGTAGAAGAAGAATGTGATAGAGATGAAAGAAACAGTAGAAGAAGAATGTGACAGAGATGAAAGAAACAGTAGAAGAAGAATGTGACAGAGATGAAAGAAACAGTAGAAGAATAATGTGACAGAGATGAAAGAAACAGTAGAAGAATGTGACAGAGATGATAGAAACAGTAGAAGAATGTGACAGAGATGAAAGAAACAGTAGAAGAAGAATGTGATAGAGATGAAAGAAACAGTAGAAGAAGAATGTGACAGAGATGAAAGAAACAGTAGAAGAATGTGATAGAGATGAAAGAAACAGTAGAAGAAGAATGTGATAGAGATGAAATAAACAGTAGAAGAAGAAAGTGACAGAGATGAAAGAAACAGTAGAAGAAGAATGTGACAGAGATGAAAGAAACAGTAGAAAAAGAATGTGACAGAGATGAAAGAAACAGTAGAAGAATGTGACAGATGAAAGAAACAGTAGAAGAAGAATGTGATAGAGATGAAAGAAACAGTAGAAGAAGAATGTGACAGAGATGAAAGAAACAGTAGAAGAAGAATGTGACAGAGATGAAAGAAACAGTAGAAGAAGAATGTGACAGAGATGAAAGAAACAGTAGAAGAATGTGATAGAGATGAAAGAAACAGTAGAAGAAGAATGTGATAGAGATGAAAGAAACAGTAGAAGAAGAATGTAACAGAGATGAAAGAAACAGTAGAAGAAGAATGTGACAGAGATGAAAGAAACAGTAGAAGAATGTGATAGAGATGAAAGAAACAGTAGAAGAAGAATGTGATAGAGATGAAAGAAACAGTAGAAGAAGAATATGACAGAGATGAAAGAAACAGTAGAAGAAGAATGTGACAGAGATGAAACAGTAGAAGAATGTGACAGAGATGATAGAAACAGTAAAAGAATGTGACAGAGATGAAAGAAACAGTAGAAGAAGAATGTGATAGAGATGAAAGAAACAGTAGAAGAAGAATGTGACCGAGATGAAAGAAACAGTAGAAGAATGTGATAGAGATGAAAGAAACAGTAGAAGAATGTGCCAGAGATGAAAGAAACAGTAGAAGAAGAATGTGACAGAGATGAAAGAAACAGTAGAAGAATATGACAGAGATGAAAGAAACAGTAGAAGAAGAATGTGATAGAGATGAAAGAAACAGTAGAAGAAGAATGTGACATAAATTAAAGAAACAGTAGAAGAATGTGATAGAGATGAAAGAAACAGTAGAAGAAGAATGTGATAGAGATGAAAGAAACAGTAGAAGAAGAATGTGACAGATGAAAGAAACAGTAGAAGAATGTGATAGAGATGAAAGAAACAGTAGAAGAAGAATGTGATAGAGATGAAAGAAACAGTAGAAGAAGAATGTGATAGAGATGAAAGAAACAGTAGAAGAATGTGATAGAGATGAAAGAAACAGTAGAAGAAGAATATGATAGAGATGAAAGAAACAGTTGAAGAAGAATATGATAGGGATGAAAGAAACAGTAGAAGAAGAATATGATAGAGATGAAAGAAACAGTAGAAGAATGTGATAGAGATGAAAGAAACAGTAGAAGAAGAATATGATAGAGATGAAAGAAACAGTCGAAGAAGAATATAATAGAGATGAAAGAAACAGTAGAAGAAGAATATGATAGAGATGAAAGAAACAGTAGAAGAAGAATGTGACAGAGATGAAAGAAACAGTCGAAGAAGAATGTGATAGAGATGAAAGAAACAGTAGAAGAATGTGATAGAGATGAAAGAAACAGTAGAAGAATGTGATAGAGATGAAAGCAACAGAAGAAGAATGTGATAGAGATGAAAGAAACAGTAGAAGAATGTGATAGAGATGAAAGAAACAGTAGAAGAATGTGATAGGGCTGAAAGAAACAGTAGAAGAATGTGATAGAGATGAAAGAAACAGTAGAAGAAGAATATGATAGAGATGAAAGAAACAGTAGAAGAATGTGATAGAGATGAAAGAAACAGTAGAAGAAGAATGTGATAGAGATGAAAGAAACAGTAGAAGAATGTGATAGAGATGAAAGAAACAGTAGAAGAATGTGACAGAGATGAAAGAAACAGTAGAAGAATGTGATAGAGATGAAAGAAACAGTAGAAGAATGTGATAGAGATGAAAGAAACAGTAGAAGAACAATGTGATAGAGATGAAAGAAACAGTAGAAGAATGTGATAGAGATGAAAGAAACAGTAGAAGAATGTGATAGAGATGAAAGAAACAGAAGAAGAAAAATGTGACAGAGATGAAAGAAACAGTAGAAGAATGTGATAGAGATGAAAGAAACAGTAGAAGAATGTGATAGAGATGAAAGAAACAGTAGAAGAAGAAGAAGAAGAAGAAGAAGAAGAAGAAGAAGAAGAAGAAGAAGAAAAAGAAGAAGAAGAAGAAGAAGAAGAAGAAGAAGAAGAAGAAGATTAAGAAGAAGAAGAAGAAGAAGAAGAAGAAGAAGAAGAAGAAGAAGAAGAAAAAGAAGATGAAGAAGAAGAAGCAGAGGAAGGAGTAAAAAAGGAGGAGGAAGTAGCAAAATACAAGGAAGCAGAAGATTATATTAAGGGGAGACGGGCCGTTTTTCTGGATCTTCTTTTCCCTCATGTTTAGCCCCACTAGTTTTTGAGATTTTATGACGTTCTTCCCATTACTTTGGCGATTTTAATATCTTTAGCTCCATTTCGTTGTCAATTTTAAGACCTATCGTGCCATTTAGGTGTCTATTTTTTCCTGGCGAGCGATAGCGAGCCTGTAATTGTAAGAGGAACCGGCCTTCGGCCGGGAAAATTTTCTACCGAAAAATGTAAAAAATTATCTTGAGGAGTGGTCTAGGGGATTTTTTTCCAAGTGTGAGGGATGTCTAGCGAGGAAACTAAGAATTTATGAAT